>CM059460.1:0-10000 GCA_030408155.1 Lophura swinhoii | reverse complement strand
GGCGAGCCCTTCCTCCGGCACCGAGCGAGCGGACGGACGAGCCGGCGCGGCCGGGCTGCGCGCCCCGAAGCCGCCGTCGCCGCCGCTCTCGGCCCGGGCGGGCGCCTCACCTCGCCTACGGCGGGAAGCGAACCGGAGAGGAGGCCGCCCGTGCCTGAACACCGGACGCCGCCGCGGCTTCCCCGGGACGGGGAGCGCGGAAGCGCCGGCCCGCCGGGGGCCCTCTCCGACGCGACCCGAATGGCCTCATCGATCGACAGGAAAAAGACGGGTAGGGGGGAAGAGGGAAGGACGGGAGGGGAAGGCGCGAGCCCTTCCCCGGGACGCGGCGGAAAGCCCGCGCGCGCACGTGCAGGTGGGTGTGCGTGGGCAACGTCTGCCGAGAGGTGCTCGCCCGTGCCTGAACACCGGCCCGCCCCACGCTACCCCGAGCGAGGCGGGGAGCGGGATAGGACCGGCCCGCCGGGAAGCCTCTCCGACGCGCCCGAGGAGCGCCTCTCGTGTTCGGCCGGGGCTCCCGCGTGCAGGTGAGGATGCGGTGCGGAAGGAGGACGAGGCGCCGCCGCCACGACCACCGACGAGCTCCGGGTCCCGCCTGCCACCGTCACGGCGGGACCCACCGGGGACGCCCCCGGCCCTTCTGCCTTCGAGTGCCGGCTGACCGGACCGTGCCCTTCTACCGCGCTCGCTTTCTCTCTCGCCTTCCTCCCGGGGCTGGCTAGCTCTCTCTCGCCTTCTCCGCTTCGCCCCGGCGAGCGCGGTAGCCGGATTCCCCCCGTTCAGTTCGCTCTCTCTCTCGCCTTCGCCCTAGGCGGCACGGGAGCCGGCTACTTCACCCGCTCAGCGCGTTCTCTCTCGCCTTGCCCGCCTTTTTTTCACCGCTCGCCCGGGAGACCATTTTCAACCACCACCGAGCGGTGGAGCGGGGAGCGAGGGACAAACCGAAGCGACCGGATCGACCGAACGAACCGACGCCCGAGAAAGCCGCCGCAGCCGCCGCCGATGCCCCTTCTGGCCGGCCGGTCAACCGAGCTCGCGAGCGCCCGCTCACCACCGTCTCCGGAGCAGAGTCCGCACTCTCTCCTACTGACGAACAGCGAAGGCATCCGAAAAGAAAGCTCCACGGACGTCGGCGCCGACTACCGGCAAAGCCGCCGGGAGCAGCCGAGGTTTACCTCGACGTAACTGGAGGCAGAGAATTACAGCGACGCCTCTGGCAGCTCCGGAGACGCAGCGCCCCCCCCACAACACAAAAGACACAAACAGCAGACGGAGCCGGGTAGACGTGGCCGGCGCTGCCGAGCCGGCGCCGCAGCGACCCCTGGCCGGCTGCGCCGAGCGTGCGAGCCGCGCGGAGCCGGGTAGACGTGGCCGGCGCTGCCGAGCCGGCGCCGCAGCGACCCCTGGCCGGCTGCGCCGAGCGTGCGAGCCGCGCGGAGCCGGGTAGACGTGGCCGGCGCTGCCGAGCCGGCGCCGCAGCGACCCCTGGCCGGCTGCGCCGAGCGTGCGAGCCGCGCGGAGCCGGGTAGACGTGGCCGGCGCTGCCGAGCCGGCGCCGCAGCGACCCCTGGCCGGCTGCGCCGAGCGTGCGAGCCGCGCGGAGCCGGGTAGACGTGGCCGGCGCTGCCGAGCCGGCGCCGCAGCGACCCCTGGCCGGCTGCGCCGAGCGTGCGAGCCGCCCGGGGCCGGGTAGACGTGGCCGTCGCTGCCGAGCCGGCGCCGCAGCGACCCCTGGCCGGCTGCGCCGAGCGTGCGAGCCGCGCGGAGCCGGGTAGACGTGGCCGTCGCTGCCGAGCCGGCGCCGCAGCGACCCCTGGCCGGCTGCGCCGAGCGTGCGTGCCGCCCGCGGCCGGGTAGACGTGGCCGTCGCTGCCGAGCCGGCGCCGCAGCGACCCCTGGCCGGCTGCGCCGAGCGTGCGAGCCGCGCGGAGCCGGGTAGACGTGGCCGTCGCTGCCGAGCCGGCGCCGCAGCGACCCCTGGCCGGCTGCGCCGAGCGTGCGAGCCGCGCGGAGCCGGGTAGACGTGGCCGTCGCTGCCGAGCCGGCGCCGCAGCGACCCCTGGCCGGCTGCGCCGAGCGTGCGAGCCGCCCGGGGCCGGGTAGACGTGGCCGTCGCTGCCGAGCCGGCGCCGCAGCGACCCCTGGCCGGCTGCGCCGAGCGTGCGAGCCGCCCGGGGCCGGGTAGACGTGGCCGGCGCTGCCGAGCCGGCGCCGCAGCGACCCCTGGCCGGCTGCGCCGAGCGTGCGAGCCGCGCGGAGCCGGGTAGACGTGGCCGGCGCTGCCGAGCCGGCGCCGCAGCGACCCCTGGCCGGCTGCGCCGAGCGTGCGAGCCGCGCGGAGCCGGGTAGACGTGGCCGGCGCTGCCGAGCCGGCGCCGCAGCGACCCCTGGCCGGCTGCGCCGAGCGTGCGAGCCGCGCGGAGCCGGGTAGACGTGGCCGGCGCTGCCGAGCCGGCGCCGCAGCGACCCCTGGCCGGCTGCGCCGAGCGTGCGAGCCGCCCGGGGCCGGGTAGACGTGGCCGTCGCTGCCGAGCCGGCGCCGCAGCGACCCCTGGCCGGCTGCGCCGAGCGTGCGAGCCGCGCGGGGCCGGGTAGACGTGGCCGGCGCTGCCGAGCCGGCGCCGCAGCGACCCCTGGCCGGCTGCGCCGAGCGTGCGAGCCGCGCGGAGCCGGGTAGACGTGGCCGGCGCTGCCGAGCCGGCGCCGCAGCGACCCCTGGCCGGCTGCGCCGAGCGTGCGAGCCGCGCGGAGCCGGGTAGACGTGGCCGGCGCTGCCGAGCCGGCGCCGCAGCGACCCCTGGCCGGCTGCGCCGAGCGTGCGAGCCGCGCGGAGCCGGGTAGACGTGGCCGTCGCTGCCGAGCCGGCGCCGCAGCGACCCCTGGCCGGCTGCGCCGAGCGTGCGAGCCGCGCGGAGCCGGGTAGACGTGGCCGGCGCTGCCGAGCCGGCGCCGCAGCGACCCCTGGCCGGCTGCGCCGAGCGTGCGAGCCGCCCGGGGCCGGGTAGACGTGGCCGTCGCTGCCGAGCCGGCGCCGCAGCGACCCCTGGCCGGCTGCGCCGAGCGTGCGAGCCGCGCGGAGCCGGGTAGACGTGGCCGGCGCTGCCGAGCCGGCGCCGCAGCGACCCCTGGCCGGCTGCGCCGAGCGTGCGAGCCGCGCGGAGCCGGGTAGACGTGGCCGTCGCTGCCGAGCCGGCGCCGCAGCGACCCCTGGCCGGCTGCGCCGAGCGTGCGAGCCGCGCGGAGCCGGGTAGACGTGGCCGTCGCTGCCGAGCCGGCGCCGCAGCGACCCCTGGCCGGCTGCGCCGAGCGTGCGAGCCGCGCGGAGCCGGGTAGACGTGGCCGGCGCTGCCGAGCCGGCGCCGCAGCGACCCCTGGCCGGCTGCGCCGAGCGTGCGAGCCGCCCGGGGCCGGGTAGACGTGGCCGTCGCTGCCGAGCCGGCGCCGCAGCGACCCCTGGCCGGCTGCGCCGAGCGTGCGAGCCGCGCGGAGCCGGGTAGACGTGGCCGGCGCTGCCGAGCCGGCGCCGCAGCGACCCCTGGCCGGCTGCGCCGAGCGTGCGAGCCGCCCGGGGCCGGGTAGACGTGGCCGTCGCTGCCGAGCCGGCGCCGCAGCGACCCCTGGCCGGCTGCGCCGAGCGTGCGAGCCGCGCGGAGCCGGGTAGACGTGGCCGTCGCTGCCGAGCCGGCGCCGCAGCGACCCCTGGCCGGCTGCGCCGAGCGTGCGAGCCGCGCGGAGCCGGGTAGACGTGGCCGGCGCTGCCGAGCCGGCGCCGCAGCGACCCCTGGCCGGCTGCGCCGAGCGTGCGAGCCGCCCGGGGCCGGGTAGACGTGGCCGTCGCTGCCGAGCCGGCGCCGCAGCGACCCCTGGCCGGCTGCGCCGAGCGTGCGAGCCGCGCGGAGCCGGGTAGACGTGGCCGGCGCTGCCGAGCCGGCGCCGCAGCGACCCCTGGCCGGCTGCGCCGAGCGTGCGAGCCGCGCGGAGCCGGGTAGACGTGGCCGTCGCTGCCGAGCCGGCGCCGCAGCGACCCCTGGCCGGCTGCGCCGAGCGTGCGAGCCGCGCGGAGCCGGGTAGACGTGGCCGTCGCTGCCGAGCCGGCGCCGCAGCGACCCCTGGCCGGCTGCGCCGAGCGTGCGAGCCGCGCGGAGCCGGGTAGACGTGGCCGTCGCTGCCGAGCCGGCGCCGCAGCGACCCCTGGCCGGCTGCGCCGAGCGTGCGAGCCGCGCGGAGCCGGGTAGACGTGGCCGTCGCTGCCGAGCCGGCGCCGCAGCGACCCCTGGCCGGCTGCGCCGAGCGTGCGAGCCGCGCGGAGCCGGGTAGACGTGGCCGTCGCTGCCGAGCCGGCGCCGCAGCGACCCCTGGCCGGCTGCGCCGAGCGTGCGAGCCGCGCGGAGCCGGGTAGACGTGGCCGGCGCTGCCGAGCCGGCGCCGCAGCGACCCCTGGCCGGCTGCGCCGAGCGTGCGAGCCGCGCGGAGCCGGGTAGACGTGGCCGTCGCTGCCGAGCCGGCGCCGCAGCGACCCCTGGCCGTCTGCGCCGAGCGTGCGAGCCGCGCGGAGCCGGGTAGACGTGGCCGGCGCTGCCGAGCCGGCGCCGCAGCGACCCCTGGCCGGCTGCGCCGAGCGTGCGAGCCGCGCGGAGCCGGGTAGACGTGGCCGTCGCTGCCGAGCCGGCGCCGCAGCGACCCCTGGCCGGCTGCGCCGAGCGTGCGAGCCGCCCGGGGCCGGGTAGACGTGGCCGTCGCTGCCGAGCCGGCGCCGCAGCGACCCCTGGCCGGCTGCGCCGAGCGTGCGAGCCGCCCGGGGCCGGGTAGACGTGGCCGGCGCTGCCGAGCCGGCGCCGCAGCGACCCCTGGCCGGCTGCGCCGAGCGTGCGAGCCGCGCGGAGCCGGGTAGACGTGGCCGGCGCTGCCGAGCCGGCGCCGCAGCGACCCCTGGCCGGCTGCGCCGAGCGTGCGAGCCGCGCGGAGCCGGGTAGACGTGGCCGGCGCTGCCGAGCCGGCGCCGCAGCGACCCCTGGCCGGCTGCGCCGAGCGTGCGAGCCGCGCGGAGCCGGGTAGACGTGGCCGTCGCTGCCGAGCCGGCGCCGCAGCGACCCCTGGCCGGCTGCGCCGAGCGTGCGAGCCGCGCGGAGCCGGGTAGACGTGGCCGGCGCTGCCGAGCCGGCGCCGCAGCGACCCCTGGCCGGCTGCGCCGAGCGTGCGGGCCGCGCGGAGCCGGGTAGACGTGGCCGTCGCTGCCGAGCCGGCGCCGCAGCGACCCCTGGCCGGCTGCGCCGAGCGTGCGAGCCGCGCGGAGCCGGGTAGACGTGGCCGGCGCTGCCGAGCCGGCGCCGCAGCGACCCCTGGCCGGCTGCGCCGAGCGTGCGGGCCGCGCGGAGCCGGGTAGACGTGGCCGGCGCTGCCGAGCCGGCGCCGCAGCGGCCCCCGCCCGTTCCTCCCGCCGGACTCTGCATGCCGCCGCTGTCCGGCCGTGCCTCTCTGAGCCGGATAGACCTTGCGCAGTGCGGCCGCCGGCCCGGCTGCGACCGGGTGGCTCGGCCCCCCCCCCCCCCCGGCGGGCCGTCCTTCCGTCGTACCCGAGCCGCCGCAGCGCCTCCGCCTCCGCCTCGGAGCGACCGAGTCGTTCGCTCCCGGGCCGGCCCGTTCCTGGCGTACTCGGGCTCCGCGTCTCGGCGCCAAGCGCGGCCGGCCGGCCCCGCTCTGAGGGCCGTCCGGCCGCGGTCGGCGCGGTTCGGTGCGGGGTCCGCGCGGCAGCCGCCGCGGCTCGGGGTCCGGCGGAGGCCCCTTCTCGTTCGTCTCGCGTGCGTTTGTTTGTTTGTCCGCTCGTTTCTTTATTTTACTGGCGTGTGTTTGCGTGCGCGTTCGCTCGTTTGACACTTTTCGTTGGATTCCCTTTTCGCTTGGTGGCCCGGCAGCTCTTGCCGTCGGGTCTTTGGAGTCGGGTATTTCTAACCCGACCCGCCCGCGGCTTGCGGGGTGGGGGGGGATGATGGTGTGTGTGTGTGTGTGTGTGTGTGTGTGTGTGTGTGTGTGTGTGTGTGTGTGTGTGTGTTTGGGGGGGGGGAGGGCGCTTTTCCGCTCGCCGCTGTGTCGCCCGCCCCCCCCCCCCCCCCCCCCCCCAATCCCCCCCTTCCCGTACCCCCCCCCTCCCCCTTCCCGCTCCCGCCCCCTTCGGGGACCCGCGGACGCGAGCTCTCGAGGAAGCGCGCAGGCGCTGGCGGGTCCCCGCCCGCGCGTAGCCGGGCGGGCGGGAAAGTCCGGCGGGCTCGCGGCGGGACGGCCGCTCGCGTCAGCGCGGGGAGGAAAAGAAATGGCGGGAAGACGGCGGCAGAGGTAGGCCGGCGGGGAACGGTAGGCCTCGTCCGTCCCGGGGCTGGGTGTGCGCGGGCGTCTGGGATTCGTTCCTTCGACTCATCCGGACGCCGGGCTCGCCCTGAGCCTCTCTCCCGGGCGGCAGGCGTGCCCGTTCCCCCACCCGCCCCGAGAAGAAAGAAAAAAAAAAAGAAAGAAACGGAAAGAAAGAAAGCGCGTGGCGGGCTGCGGGTGGGTCCGCGGCCGGTTCCGGGGCGGGCGGGAGCGTGCGGGGACCGGTCGAAGCCATCGGGTCTGCTGGCCCGCCGGAGGGAAGCGAGAGAGAAAAATTAAAAAAAAAAAAAAAAAAGAAGGAGGGTGGCGGAGGGGGGGGGAACCGAGGAGGGGGAGGTGGCGGCGGTGATGGTGGTGGTGGTGGTGGTGGTGGTTGTTGGCGGGGGCGGTGTGGGCGGGTGAGGTAGAGAGCTTAAAAAAGGGAAAAATGAAATTAAAAAAAAAAAAAAAAGTAGGCGGGAACGACAAACAAACCCGGTCCGATCGGGCGGGGTGGGAGTCGGGTGGGCGGAGGGGGACGGGGCACGGGCGGCGACAGAAGAAAGGAAAGGCGGGAAAACAAAATAACGGAAAACCGAAATCCCGCAGCTCTCTCGGCCGACGTCCCCCAAGAAGAAGGAAGGAACGGACGACAACCGAGCAAACGAGCGCTCGCACGGACGTCGGACGGACGTCTTCGAGAAGAAAGTAAGAGGGGCCGGGGAGGCAGGGGGGAGAAAAAAAGAGAGAAAGAGAGAAAGAGAGAAAGACGGGGGGGGGGGGGGGGGGGGGGGGGGGCAAGAGAGAAAGAGAGAAAGAAAGAAAAATACGTATACAGGTGCTGCAGAAAAGCGGGCCGGTCGGGCGGGGCACGTCCGGGAGAGGGCGGGTTAGGGCTAGGGTTAGGATAGGCGGGCGAGGAGGTTCGGGTAAGGGTCAGGTTGTCGGGTTTAGGCTCCGTGCGCGCGTGTGCGGGCATGTGTGCGCGCCGGGAAGTTCAGGTGGCCGGCCGCGAGATCTACCCGTAAGCCCGTCGCGACCCCCTTCTTCCCGACGGAGGGCGCGCCGGGCCGGGCCTGGCCTAGTCACGCGCGCGCGAGCGAGCGAGCGAGCGAGCAAATAGACAGGTAGACGGGCAGACGGACGGATAGGTAGATAAATATATTAATTAAGTAAATAACTAAAGGAAGAAACGGAAAAATATTCAAAAAAAATCAGAGAAACATATAAGAAGTTTCTAAAAAATCGAAAATAAAAAAGCAGGAACGCGGAGGGGGGGAAAAAAAAAAAAAAAAGGAAAAAAAAGAAAGAAAAAAAAAGGAAGAAGGACTAACATTAAAAACCTATGAAAAAAAAGAATAATTTTACAAAAATGACGTGAGGCGCGCCCGGGGGTGGGGAAGGCTCAGGCGGACAGCCGCCAGCACGCACGCACGCGAGCAAGCGAAAAGGTACATGGGAAAATATTCTAATTGAATGAATAAATAAGGAGGAAAATTAAAAAAAGAAAAAAAAAAAGAATCAAAGAACATTAGAAAAACAGGAGCTGAAACGTTTGAAGTTAAACAAAAAAATAAAGACAACATAAAAACATAGGAAAAAATTAAAAAGTAAAAAACAAAAACAAAAACGCGCACGCACGCTCAAGCAAGCGAGCGAGCCAAGCAATAAACAAACAAACAAATGGAAAAAATATTGGGGGCGGGGGGGGGGGGGGGGGGGATCAGAGAAACACATATAAATGGATAAGTTTTTAAAAAGCTGAAAAAGGCAAAAGTCAAACGGGAAAAAAAACATAGATAAAGAAAAATCACGTCGAGGCGAGTCCGGGCGGTGGGGGACGAGGGGTTTTGGGGGGGGGTGGGGAGCGGGAAGAGGAGGGGGGGGGGAAGCAGGAGGAGGGGGAGGAGGCGGCGGCGGCGGCTCTGGCGGCACACCGCGACCCCCCTCACGAGCACCCGCGCCTCAGCGTGGGCCCGCCGTCCCGAGCCGGGCCTACTCACGCGCGCGCACGCACGCGAGAGAGCGAACGAGCAAATACATACGTAGAAAAAACATTTTATTTAAATAAACAAATAGGAAAACAGAAGAAAAAATGAAATAAAAAGATTAGAAAAACGAGGAAAGTCAAGGAAAATTTTAAAAAGAAAAAACGAAATTAAAAATCGCTTTGCGAGGGGCATCTGTCTGGGAGAGGGAGGGTCAGGGGTCAAGGCTGGGGGCGCGGGGGGGGCCCGAGTAGGGCGGGCGGGGGCAAGGAAGGCCTCAGGCGCCGGCCGCCGGCTCTACCCGCATCCCCGTCGCGACCTCCCGCGCCTCGCGAGGGCCTGCCAGGCCGGGCCGGGCCTACGCGCGCGCGCGCGCGCACGCACGCGAGAGAGCGAGCGAGCCGACAAATACGTAAACAGAGAAATAAACAACTAGGGAGATGTTCAAAAAGCATTGGAAAAACACACGGAAATTGAAAAGCTTAAAAGGAATCGAAAAAAGGAAAAAGCGCGGGAATAAAAACGTTATTAAAAAAAAGAAAAAAACAAAAACCGTGCGAGGCGAGTCCCGGAGGGGGGGCGGGGGGGAAGGGGGCTAGGGTTAAGCTTGCGGGGGGCGGTAGGGGGCCTGGGGTAGGGCGGGGGTGGGGGGGGGATGCGGGAGGAGGAGGAGGAGGAGGAGGAGGAGGAGGAGGAGGAGGAGGAGGAGGAGGAGGAGGAGGCTGTGTCGGCCTACCCGCAACCCCGTCGCGACCACCCCACGCCTGGAAAGCCCCGCCGGGCCGGGCCGGGCCTACGCACGCAAGCGAGAAAGCGAACGAGCAAGCGAGCGATCGAGCAAGCGAGCAGACAGGTACGTAGAAAAATATTTCGATTCCATGAACGATGATTAAATGGGAAAATTAGAAAAAAATAAACATATAAAAAAGATAGAAAAAACTAGAAAAACAGAAGCTGGAACGTTTGAAGTTAAACAAAACAAAAGAAAAGATAGAAAGGAAGGAAAGAAAACATAAAAACATAGGAAAAAAATAAAAATGAAAAATCAAGGAAAAAAAAAAACGTATAAATCACGCACGCACGCACGCGAGAGAGCGAGCGAGCCGACAAATACGTAAACAGAGAAATAAACAACTAGGGAGATGTTCAAAAAGCATTGGAAAAACACACGGAAATTGAAAAGCTTAAAAGGAATCGAAAAAAGGAAAAAGCGCGGGAATAAAAACGTTATTAAAAAGAAGAAAAAAACAAAAACCGTGCGAGGCGAGTCCCGGAGGGGGGGGGGGGGGGGAAGGGGGCTAGGGTTAAGCTTGCGGGGGGCGGTAGGGGGCCTGGGGTAGGGCGGGGGTGGGGGGGGGGATGCGGGAGGAGGAGGAGGAGGAGGAGGAGGAGGAGGAGGAGGCTGTGTCGGCCTACCCGCAACCCCGTCGCGACCACCCCACGCCTGGAAAGCCCCGCCGGGCCGGGCCGGGCCTACGCACGCACCCACGCGAGCAAAGCAAGCGAGCGAGCAGACAGGTACGTAGAAAAGTATTTCACTTATTTCAGCGAATGATTAAATGGGAAAATTAAAAAAAATAAAAAATTTAAAAAAATTTAAAAAAAAAAAGAAAAAACGAGAACTAAAAAATTTAAAAAAAAAAATTAAAAAAAAAAAAAAGGAAAGAAAG